>JAEBDU010013520.1:140778-169418 GCA_016802625.1 Heliconius numata
AAAGTAGAATAAAATAGTTATATTTTTAGTTACAAGCTAACAATGTTAGTCACGCCAGGGCTTATCAGCGTTTTGACACCATTTCCGCTTTGGATTCCTGCGCTCCCGTTACGATAAAAATGTTGACATGCACTAGAGACTAGAGCTATAACTGTCTAACTGTCTATCTGTTTGTCTATGTATGGATCATATATTTGTTCTACTAAAAATGACTTCACGCTGTTTCACGCATATAGCAGGGTAGACAGAGAGAGTTGAGTGGCGAGTTGTTACCAGAGCGAGAAAAAAATCATTTGAGTGGGAATCAAACCCACAACCATAGCAATTACAGTCAGACTGCTTGAACGATATTATTAACTAGTGAACCCGGACGCGGCTACGCCTGCTTGGACTATAAGAATATTTTCGCGTCGATCATACTCATACTATGCCGCCCGATGGCTAGGTCATTTCGAATCAGTGACATCTCCTTAATTATTTATCAAACTTCATAAGGATGAATATCAAAATGTCGCGGTAACGGTTGCGTAGCGACGCGACGGTTGTTATTAACATGGCAGAATAAATTGCATGTCAAATTAGAAAGTACTTTAAAATATATTAGTTTATATGTAATGTAATGTTATATAGCCTATAGCACTTCTGAAGAATGCAGCTTTCATACAAAATAAAAACAATGTAAATCGGACCAGTAGATCAAGAGATCTTAGCGTTCAAACAAACAAACAAACTCTTCCGCTTTATTATATTAGTATAGATAATAACACACTAGTAACACGAGAAAATAAAAAAAAGGAATTAATTAAATTAAAAGAAATATAAATTTAATCACTAATTTCAAAACTTTTTCCCTAAATTACATACCACCTAAACATATTTAAAAAGAACTAGGTCACTTTCAACGCTCAGCTAGTTAACTTTAGTCTTCCAAGTCATCGTCGTGATTGATTATATCCGCCGATAATAATTATTGAACGTTAAATATGCAATAAGGCGACCAGAAAGAGACCTTTTGTGTATAAAATTTGTTTCGCTTATAAATCGATAGTAATTATTTTTTTAGCTCAACGCTTACCATACCGCACATATAGCGATAAGCATAGAGAACTTGGGAACCTTGTGTTAAAACATTCTGTTTCCATTAAGACACTTCTGTTTTTCACCTTCCGCACTAAGTTTAAGTAATAAAAAAAATCACAGAAAAATAATCAATTTTTAATTGTTTTTTTAATTAAGCATAATTTTCCTATTATACAAAAGAAAAGGTGACTGACCGATCTATCAAAACACAGCCTGAGTACGCCGCACAGAGTGAGCAGAAATTTGACATTCAAATTACTATTATGATGCCGGCATTTTTAATCTTCACGAATTTTTCATATCTTGCGGTAAATTAACAAAAAAAATTGAGTGATTAGAGGACGTTGGTATGGTATGGTATGGTTCTTTAAATCTGGCGTTCCGAGCGTGCCAGTTGAGCACATATCACTTCGCCAGTGTCACGTTGTATGGAGAAGACTAGAGGACGTTGTGCAGTGGCTCAAGTGCATGACTGTAAGCGTGACGTTTGTGGGTTCAACTCCCACTGGGGGGAATAAATTTATTTAATAATTTAATTTTCTCGCTCTGGTTATGACTTTCCGGCCCGAATAACGAGACGTTCCGTATTAAGTGGCGGAATTCAACGCCGTGCTTTGTCTTGTTATCAAAGCTGGGTTACCTACAACTACAAGCCACAAGCCAGCAACCACTTACAGAAGTAGCCAAGCAACTTTAATTATCATGTAATAATGCAAAGGAAACGTCATGATTGGCCGTATCCTGCGCACACTCGTGTCAGTGCGGCACGTGAAGCGTTTGGAGTGCACATTAAAAATATTTAATCCTTTTTTTAAGCTGAAAACGGGAGTATCGCCAAATAACTTTGACAATTAGGTAGAAATTTGGAGTACACATTTCATTGTAAGGCAAAGCAGAATTCAAATTGGTGAATCCTGGATACTATCTTAATTTGTCTATAGTCAATCTTTTAATTTTTATGCTACGTTTAAATTTATGAGTAGATTTTTTATATTATATAGCTTAGAAACTAGTTAATTCAAATTATATACATACATTTTTTCAATCTGGCAAGACAACACAAGAGCATGCAGCGTTCGCTATGTTCCGCCACAAGTTCAAGCTCAAATATGCAATATCTAAACCCTAGATTATCTCTGTAACTCGCTTAATATATATTTTTTCCATCCCGCAGCAGGATAGGCAGGATAGGACCAAGGAACCGATTATTAAGACAATATTAAGACACTCCGTTCCCATTAAGACACTTCAATTCAATGTTACCAAAAAAACAAACAAAAGAAACACCACCAACATAAAATAACATCGCGTGCCTACAAAGTGTGAACACAAAGTGGTGTCGATGGTGCGTGAAAAATATGGTAATTAAACTTCCCACGTTTACGAGTATATCTCTAATGAAACGTTTATCTATCATAATGTGGCTTAACGGTCTATTGGTTTATCTGATTCATGTGTTCATTCAATTATGTGGTGTTTTTAGCTTTCGCTTTGAATGAAAGAACAGATTAATTATGAAAAATGTAAGTACATAAGAGAAATATTATAGTTGAAATTAAGTTTAACTTCTTTAGTCTATTAATTTTGTGCGTGCGTTAACGAAACAAAATCAAAGGCGTTGAGTTCCGCCACTCAACCGAAACTGAGAAACGGAGTGTCTTAACACTAGGTTCCCAGGTTCCCTTTCCCCACCGTATTACATACTGAAACCTAAAAAAAAATTACACACACATATACATAATATTAAAACGACCAACAGTACTTCCCCAAACTGCGCCACCAAGGACTCACCTTCAAAGTCAATGGCAAACAAACATCAAGGAGCGCAAATTCACTTGACACCTGCACTTTTAGCATACAAAGTGCGACCCCCCACGTAGTTACATAATGAGAAGACAATACGTGTACGTCACGAGACGTGCAATGGCCGAGCGTTGCTCATGACCATACTGAACAATTGAAGTAACCTATTATAATTTGATTAAGTCATATATAAGCGTGTTGGTGTGGGTTCAAATCTGAATCGGGGTAATATTTATATATCAGAATTCGACGTGATGCAGAGACAGCGTCTGAGTTTAAACGCAACGGTTAGAGGTTGTAGTAACTAATCGCTATATAAATTATCTCAATTTAGTTTGTAAAATACCACCCTAGCGTATGATATGTATGTATGCGAAAAAAAAGTAAATATCCTTCTAAGTCAAAAAATATCCATTTTATGTAAAATTAGATGGATAATCCTAATATATGTTCAATTAATGATTAAGAGAAAGAAAAAATATTCCACTATGCAGTTAATAATAGAACGTCTATTTTAACAACCGTTGTTTCATCAAATTTTGGTCACGATTCTTAAGAATTAGGTTAGAAATAAAAGGTATGAAGCTGAAAATAGCAATACTTTTGCATTAAAGTTAAAAACTAAAATACTTTTCAAGACGTGCCTGATATATTATTCTAAATAGAAATTATACTCTAAATAAAAAATACAAGGCAGTCGTGGACCAGTGTTTGTGGGTTCGATTCTCACTTGAGGCAATGCTTTATTGTCATGTCCTCGTTCTGGTAACAAGAAATAGCGCAACGCTGATTTCCGTCATTCAACACGCAATCTCTTGAAAAATTGGCGGAAAATGTAAACCAAAGTTTCTTAACACTATGTTCCCTCTGCCAACAATATGAAGGATCCTGGGGGAACTTAAAAAAATAACAGAAATAAGTATACTTCAAAAGTTTTATAAAATTAATTAAAAGCAATTTTACACTTAGTTACGTGCCTTTTGATAGCCACGTGAGATATTCAAGATGCGTGAAGATGAAAAAATAGATAAGAGAGCCGCCACAAACATAATACAGATAACTTTCCTTAAGAGCACAAACATTTTTTGAATTTTTGTTTAATTATCCAATGAGCCTTACGAATTAAAGCCTATATAGTTCCATTGTAGTCTTGTGTATCTTACTACAAATAAGTATATTTTTTATATAAGTAGGGCAAACAGAGACAACCTCGTTTTTCCGCATGAATTCGAAACTCTGTAGTAGCTAGCGGAGCTTAACGCCGCACTTACCAGATTAAAAATATGAAAATAATTACCATGAGTGAGAATCTAACTCACAACTGCACCACGGTGGCCTTCATAAAGGAAACAAACAAACTAAATATTTATATGCTACGTGCCGGCCTCGCCATTTTATTATCCCACCTTACATGTCGTATGTTGTATAAGTGAACGAGGTGGGAATGCGGCAATAATATTATGGTAATAACGTAATAACCTTCACCGACCTTCATAAAAACAGTGGCCACTTAGAATTGATCTAACAATAAGCGTAACGAAAGTATGGCAGGCAGATCCAAACATCATTAGCAATATACTTAATTATGGAACAATATATTAACAGAGGCCGTTATAAGTTAAATAAATGTGACGGTTGAGGGTTCGAATCCCACTGCACGTAGCACACAATTTTTTTAATATTTACACAAACGTATTTAATATTTTTATTTCCTCACACGATGTAAAGCGCAACGCTGAGTTCTGCCACTCAACACACAATATCTCACGACTTCGGCGGTAAGTGGGAAACGGAAGTGTCTTAGCCCAGGTTTTCAGGTTTGTTTTGCCTATCCTGCTGAGCGTCAAGCTGAGAAAAAAATATATTTACAGCACAATCTATATATATAAAAGGACTTGTCCTCACTGACTGAGGTAAGACGCACGCACAGCCGTAACCGCTGTGCGTAGAAACGTGAAATTTGGACAGATGTTTACTTTTGTAATCTGGACATCCACTAAGAAAGGATTTTGAAAAATTTTAACCCTAAAGGGGAGAAATAGGGGTTGAAAGTTTGTATGGATTTTTTTTTAAATCGGCACCGATTTTTATAAAATTTGAAATTTAGATTTTTAAAAGCATTTAATTGAATACGTGTTTCATCGTTTTCTAGAATTCTCTCCCTAAGGGTGCAAATAAGGGGTTGAAAGTTTGTATGGAAACATCTTTAAAACGCCACCGATTAATATAAAATTTGAAATTTTGACTCTTAAAAATATTTAATTGAACATGTGTTTCATGGTTTTTTAGAATTCACCCCCTAAATACGCAAGCGAAGCTGCGCGCGTCCGCTAGTATAATATAAGACAGTAAAATTAATATTTTGAGGAATCCGAGATATTGTGCTGAAAGGCGGAATTCAACAACGAGATTTGTCCCATCAGAAAACCGTATATTTTATTACAATTTGAATCACGAAAACGAGACAAAACAGGAAGATGTACTACAAAAGTAGACATTCAGACTAATAAACTTAACTTCCCTAACTCCACCACTAACCCAAAACCTCAGGAAACAACACAAAAGTTACATTCAAACTTGTCGAGACCTAAGAGAGCGTAATTCACAGACCTTTCGTGGGAGCTCTACTAAAGTACTTCCACTCATTGTGGCGTTATATGAAAAAAAACTTTCGATTCACCGCAATTCACTAAGCCAGGTAAGCCTTCTCGGCAGATTTAACAATGGCTTTCCTGACAAATTTTCAATAAGTCCTGCCGAGCGAAAATGATCTTTATGATAGCTGTATGAAGAAAAAAGTGGTAGCGAGCAGTGGTTGTTAACCCCGTAGCTTCAATTGCCTACATTTTGCGGAATAACCAACTGTAGCATGTTGAAATAAGGGTCATAAAGCCGAGATTTGTGTGAGACGAACCGTAACAGCATCTAGTGCGCTGATGCGGAAACGTCTTTGTATAATTGAAGAAAAATACTGGGGCAAATCTGAATTGTAGCGAGAAGTCCTATTAGGTACGTTAAAGATGTATATCCTAGGGTAAGCTAGTTCCTTTGAAGTTAGAAAAGGACTTGATCTTAGCTACAAGGCTTTAGAAAAGCTTTATTGGGCACTCGTGTGGAAGGCATTTACTTTTATTTTTATTGCTAATGCTGTCCATCCTGGCATTCGCCAGAGTGTAACTGATGATAACTTATAACGACTTATTATTCGTCGTATTTGAATCATAATACTTTACTTTTAATCTATTTTTTACTTGACATTCAACATCATGTGAAAATTCTCTCTTCTCTCTAAACATTGCACTCTCCATATATTTCCACAAAACTCCCACAAATATTCCATTTAATACAAAATACCAAGTAAATTGCAAGCAACAACCAACATCCATCAAGTTACTCATCATCCAGCATTCACACAGATTGGTCACGGCGACGCGCGACTAGATGAACCCGAGACGTGGCCACAACTAATTTAAAACTGACTTTTACATTTTTTGCTCTCAAATTCTTTTATGAGAGTTATTTTCAATTGAATTGTGATCATGTTTTTTTCATAGAATTTACGTAGAAATAAAATTTTAATGTGTCTGAGAATAGTTGTCGTACTTAAAATGTTACTCAAGAGGCTGTTCTTTGTTCATAAAGAAAAAAATGTCAGTGGAGTGATTTATCTATTTAGGCCATTGTGCAGCAGTGGGATATCACCTGATTGTAAACGAGGATGTGGGTTTGAACTCCAATTGGGGGTACGAAATGTTTTCATTTGCTCGCTCTGGTAAGACTCATAACGCAACGGCCCAAATTCGGGCGGAAAACAGAATTTCTCACTGAAAATCTTTTCACTGCTCTGCAATATGCGGGATACAGCATGAAGCTATGAATCAAAAAGTACCTTAAAATTTGATGTAGGTAGTTCGGTCCCAGATGTTGTCAAACAAATGGAACAGATAAGGCTTGAGAATAATTTATTTACAATACACGGTACTTAATTAATAATTATAAAACTACTTCAAGCTCTATTACATATACCTAATGAAAAATCAATACATCGATTACACTTACCCACCCCTACGGAAGCATATTGACGCTTCCCTTCGTTAAAGGGGTGCACTCTTGTGATGAACAGTCAGGAGGGCGGATAAACGCTTTAATTATTAAATCACGTTGTTCAAATCATCATTTTGCAAATGGGTAATCTAAACATGGAAGGTATTTACCATAACATTTACCGAACAATCTGTTGTGTTGTGTTGTTTCTCCAAGTAATACTAATAGCTAATACTATACAGTATTAGCCCTTGTGGTGCAGTGGCACAGTTGCTGTAAAAACGACGATTATGAGTTCGATTCCTAATAAGATGAATGAATTATTTATATTTACTCTGATAACCAGACCAGGCAATGCCTCGAAATTGATTAAAGCAGTATCTGTACACTAGTATCTATAAGCTTACCCAGCTGATGCGAGATACAGCATTTTATTACTATTATTATTTATTTTGACGTTGCATCCCTGCACTTAGCGGCGTACGCAGATGGTACTTGGAAACCAAAAGTTAAAACACTCCTTTCCCCATTAAGACACTTCCGTCCTGTTCCCCATATTCTGCCTAATTTTTAAGGCATTGCGTATCGAGTGGCGGTAGAGTTCCGTCTTCGCGCTTTTCCTCATTACCAGAGCGAAAAAATGAAAATACTAAATATTTCTTTCCATCGTATGGGAATCAAACTCATAACCATCGTAGAGACACAAGCGTATGACGCATTTACAGTCATACGCTTGTGTCTCTACACCACGTAAGGTTCATACAACATGAAGCTACAAAAAAAAAGAAAATTAACATTTAACACAAATAGAGTTCTTGTCTGGCTAATAGCGGATCTCTATGAATATTTACATCAATTAAGAATGGTAACGAAATGGAGACCAGATTTACATATTATGTAAAGTGGGAGCTAATGATATCAGAGCGAAAAACAACAGAACACGCCTAATATAGGCATATCCGTGATCATCGATCGCCGACGCATAGTTGGATTGACGTAACTCTCTTAACTAAGCCCCGTTTATATAGAGCATATTGGATTTTAGTTCTTTGAACTTATTATATTTTTTTTATAATCACTAGTATATATTTATTTATAAATAACTAAAAAACAAGAAAATAGTATTAGTTGTATTTATTAAAATTAAATAGTACGTAAGACACGTCTTCGATTACACAACTATAGTTTAAACCCTACTGTAAAAGCATTATAAAGAATCATTTAAAAATAAAAATTACAAAAACCTATAATCTTAATAATAAATTATAGATAGATAGATAGATACTCAACATTTACACATTTTTCTGTATACTTAGAGGGTTTTTGATTAGTTTTATTTAATCAAAATATTTATGAAAAAACCCTAGAGAAACTTTGTCCATCTGCCATCACAAAGAAAATCAATATCAATACCCAGTAAAAATTAATTACAAAATGTTTGTTCCACTTTTACGCATAAACTATAAATTATTATGTTTATACTAAACGGAATTAGATAAAATTTCACAGTAATTAAGTTTCAAGGCCAATAGCACAAACAGGCTACACAATTTATGTAAAAAAATAATAATTTGACTATAACATAACATAATAAGTTAATGCGGGCGAAGCCGCGTTTTGATTGCTTGCCATCTATATAAACGGGGTCTTCTATTAATTCTAGCCTTCCCACTCGAATAAGCGTAGGCGGTGTAGTCGCGTCCCATCTAATGGAAATTTGGCCGAAATGGCAAAGTCAATTACGAAACTCGTAAGTAAATAAAAGCTCTGCTTGTTGATATTATGAATGTATATGGTTTCTTATACATTTTGTTTTAACTTCGCTAATTGTTTACGTAAGTCATACTTAAAGTTTTCCGAGTTGGTTTAATTTCTTTTTACCTTGCTAACAAGATACATTCAGTAATATTATCAAAAAATAAAATAATAATATAAAAATCTGACTATATAAAATTCAAATGAACAAAACAGGCCCAATTGTTTGTTAGTATTAACAGTCGGGATCTATTTAAATTTTTCTTAGGGAAGATTTAATTGCTTGAAGAATAGGTCCAGACTGTTAATCTTAATAATATATTTTCTTTACAATTCATTTTTCATTTTAGACTTTTAGTTAAAATTTCTTAGCTTTATCATTAGGACATAATCCTAATGACGAAAAATTTCGCATCACATTCATGGGGGAACTCCCATAAAAAAAACTTCTATACTTAATCATTTCATACGAAGCAAGTATCTAACCAAGCAAATGAAAACAATTCGTACAAATATAGCTACAGAAACATAATATACGACCGGCGTTGTTTAATTATCCGTCCCGTTGTTATTGTCTTAGGTAGGAAGGTACCTACCTACTCGCGCTTAGAACACGGTGAAATGCTTCTCAGGTTGCAATTCTAAGTATGCATTAAAGTTTTTATGAATACACTATATAGAAAGTATTTAGGTTCTTGCTAGACTATACGTAGGAAACATTTTAGGGGGAAAGATGGGCTATTATAAAATTCGTAGATATTTTCAATATAAAAAGCAATTATAAGAATTAGTAAGCAGAAAGTAAATGAAGTGGTGCTACTGTGTTTTTTATTTACCGTTTATCTAGAGACATTACACATCTTGTCACCACACCACTTACGTTACGTAAAGTAAGTAGGTAGGAACTTTATGTAATCATAAAGGGAATTGGAGTTTAATTTTTAATTAAAATATATTTAAATTTTACTCCAAAATCTACGTTAAATTATTTAAAAAAATGCTAAAACATTTATGATATAAGTACCAGGTACAAAATATTTTCTACTAATATTATACAGCTGAATAGTTAGTTAAACTGAACGCCCTAATCTCAGTGACTATCGGTTCCATTTTAAAAGTTATTTTTTATATCAGATAGTTCATTTATGGAGGAAGACTAAATTACATTAATTAATCATTTTAAAGTATATTTCCATTTGACTACGAGAGTAAAATCGCAGCTAAAAGCTATCTATGAAATACATAACTTCCAAGCCAATAAAAATTTAGTAGCCTATTCTAGAAAAAAATTAACCAGGTCCTACTTACTATAGACCGTCAGAACCAGAACTTGAGACTACAATGTCACGGGATGGGTCGGCTTTAATAATTCAAGTGGGCAGACTTTTTCACTTCAGCGTAGGTATTTCAAAAATGCAAATCTGAACTCATTTGAATCAAGATTCATTTTCAGTGAGCGAAGACCCGCTTCATGTAAAGCTACGCTGAATAAAATCGCATATTTAAGAACTATTCTTTATAAAAATATGTTTTAATAGTCTTAGCTTCATTCTGCATACCGCATTTAGAAGGATAGGCAGAGGGAACCTAGTGTTAAGTCACATGATTCCTCACTTTCCGTCGAACCGTCGACCGTATGTTTTCTAACCAGAATGATAAAGCATCATACATACTCGTACATCACTTAACATTTTAAGCTTCCTATTTTTTGAAAAGCTTTTAGTTGCAACTGAATCGAATATAAATGTACATAATAAATAACCTACTTTACAAATACCTACTTTAAAAACAAAAATAAACCGGAAATCGATTTCCACTCATTAAAAAAATCGAAAAGAAATAAATTTTTATTTAAAAAAAAAGATAAAAATTTTAAAGTTTATTTCACAATAAAAAAAATTAAATAACTAGTATTATAATTATGTTGTACGCAATTCAGATTATTGTAGCTAACACAAACCGCAGCAGGCCGACCTATGCACGGAGATAGAAACTCGAACTGAACTACTGTGGGCGCTGATGAGGAATTGAAGGTGCTATTTCCGATATTGATACCTATGCACCAGGTAAAGTTTTTGATTCAAGCGCGCGTGCCGCTCACATATGCTCCTTATATGACAAGATATTACGCAAAGTAAACATAGTGTTAAGACACTCCATTCCACATGACCGAATTTTCGAGACATTGCGTATATAGTGATATGTATATTGCATATATAGTGGAGTGGATATTGTAATATATACAATGGAATATAAATAAAACAAGGAAATACAAACAATTCATCTCCCGAGTGAACTGGAAACCATTCACTTCACAACACGACAGTCGTGGACTTGATTCCCGCTTGAGTCTAACGCTGTGCCACTGCGCTACAACAGTCTTAAAATGACAACTTGGAAATGGAGTGTCTTAATAGTAGGTTCCTTCACCTTCCCTACTATGTGCGGGATACAGCGTGAAGCAAAAAAAAGCAAATACACACATAGCGCTTGACACAAACCGTTCGTACATCCAATATGACGCACATCAGAGACGCACCAGACCAATTATGACATGTGGGTCAATGAAACGAGAATGCAATCAATACCTCCATATACATACTTCAACATATTCGATGGCATTACCATTTCTCTTGTTATAAAAATGGCAAACTTTTATATGTGCCTATCTCACATACATTCACTTTTGGTATTGGGTATACATAAAAAAGTTTTTGTATATTACAAATTCACATTTTTTCCCACATATAGAAAGACAGAGAAAGGAAACCTTGCCTCGAGTGGGAATCGAAGTGACAACCGTCGTGTTTACAATCTGCCGCTGCGGTACGGCGACCTCAATTAATATTTACAATTATAACTTCTCTTATTGGAAGAATAGTTAACTTTTGTGGGTACATTCACTTTTGCGCGACCGTGTGAAAAAGTCGATGTATGTTGAACAAGAATTTAAATAGTAAGACATGATGATGCTATCCTGGCGCAGTCGAAAATGTCTGATAAAAAGATCATAGGCTTGATACCCGTTACAAAGATTCTACTTTAATATTTAAAATATTTTGTGTCCACACCACCCAACCTAATGATATGCAATTTTCAAGAATGTATGAGAAATAAGAAACAATATCTAATCGATACTTACTCCATATTATACAAAAACAAAATAAAATAATGGAAAGTACTGTCACTTTCGCTGTATTATTTTAATACTTTTTAATATCGTAACAATTTTTTGACACGATTTTTACTTTCACTTAAAAAACATTCACCGTAAAGGGAACATATTAAAATTATTTTTAACATTTTCAGTATTATTCCATTCTCAGGTGAATAAAAAATTTTATGATATTTTTTTTTAATACTTTAAATGGATATCCAAAGGAAAACAAAAACACTAACATTGATTGGTTAAAAACCGTTCAGTATCGAATTAACTAATACGATTATCCTTTAGAGGATTTACTGAACATTAATTTACCTCATAATTACATTGGCTCGATACAATGTTATCTTACACTAGGTACAACAACGTTGCATAATTGATTTAAAAGTTTGTATGTGACATACATACATACATGTTACAGCGACAGCGTTAAATAGTTTAAACAAGTTAGAGCTTATAAGACTTTAGAGTCGTAGCGCAGAGGCACAAGACTGTGACTGTAAACGCGACAGGTTATGGGTTCGATCCCACTCGAAGAATCGAAATATTTAATATTTTCATTTCTTCGCTCAGATGTCGGGGCAAAGCGCGGCATTGATTTCTGCCTTCGGAATTCGGCGGAAAGTGGTATTGAGCTCGGCTTGATGCCCAGAGCAAAGTTCGATTCCCACTTGAAGAAATGAAATATTTGAATTTTTCATTTTATTATTTATTTATCTAATTCTGGTAACGAGATTCCACAAATCACATGAAAGTGTCAGAACATTAGGTTACTTCTACCTATTCAACTATGTGCGAGATACAGCGTGAAGCTAACAGCAAAACGGAAATTTTAATATTCAAACAAATAAGCTAAGGAAACTCGGCCACACTAAATATATTTATACATGCACACCCACTTATCATATAGATATATAATTAGCCTAATAAACATTATAAATATTAACTTCTCATTATTTATTAAGGAAAATATATATATAACTTCATATGTTTAAAATAATACACAAAATATTTTCTTCGAAATTAGGCTATGTCTGTACTACATTAAAAAGAGATCTGATAAACCCACACAAGAACTAATTATTTATCGCATAAATATTTAACATAACTGGGAATTGAACAGACGACCTTCGTCTTAGTCATCTAGTTCACTAGCGACTGACCAACATAAAGAACAACTCAGATATTAACAAATTCATAGAATATTACAAAAAACTGCATATTTCGTTTAAGTTATCGAGATCTCTCTGTTAGCATCTGCCAAGCAGCTGTGCGACGCTGTAGTAAGATCAAATTTGTTTGACAAAAACAATTATTGAAATTACTACATAGAAAAATTCTTTAGAGACATTAGTAGAAAAGCTAGTAAATAACCTAATAAACATATTATATGTAAGAAAATATAGAAATAACAAATTGAGTTGAAATTGATATCACAAATGTATTGTGTACATGTTAATTATGTCATTTTTTACTTCTCGCTGTATTCTGCACATACCAGGGTATGCAAAGGGAATCTCGAAGCCTAGTGTTAAGACTCTCCGTTCCCTTTTCGCCGAGTTCTAGAGACATTGCGTGTTGAGTTGCAGAACTCAACTTCGTGCTTTATCCCGTTACCCGAATTAAGAAATAAAAATATTAAATATTTCATTGCCTCGAGTGGGAATCCAACCCACAATCCTTGTGTGCTCTGCGCCACGACCACCTCAATACTTGTCATTTAAATATTTTAAGCTTGCCAATTGAGGGCAGTTCATTTCGCCAATGTCACATAGAATGGAGAAGATCCGACGAAGATTAGTCAGTTAAATATTAAAAAAGCGACACTTAAAAGACTGTTTGAAAGTTTTAAAAAATTACTGTTTCACTCATAGAATAATCGAATTACCTCCTTTAACTTACTGTAGTTTGACAGGTGTGGATGCAGCAGTTTTAACTGCCGACTTAACTGTAACTATAACCTACATCGTAAAGTTATTTATTACGTTTAACTTACATCTGCTTGTTCGTTATAATTTACTATTAATAATTCCATAATTAATAATAAAAAAAACATGTACGAAAGCCGTGTAGCATTCGAATTAAGACTAATTTTAATTAATAAAAAAAAGAACTAGCTTCCCCTACATGTACTTACAAAAGCTTTGCCATACAAAAAAAAACAATAACCTCATACACACACCAAAGAACCCATTAAACAATAAAATTATACAATCACAATAATTAACACTTGCATTCCACAAAACACAATGGATCCTTGTCAACACGTAACACAAATATTAAATGATCTATAGAACAGCGATCTATAGATCATCGATCTATATTTAAAATATTAAAGATCGATACGTCTGCGTATGCGCAGAGAACGCGGCCAACTAACTATTGAGAGGAAATTGTAAACACGGAACGGAAGTGAGAGGGATGTATGGAGCAAGAATGAGACAAAAACTGATTTGTTTATACGAACGACTACGAGACAGTGTTTATAAATTTTAACATAGATAAGTTGTAAAATTTTTTATAGTTTATTTTGTTGTCTCTTAGAGACATTGGTAAAAAAATAACACAAAATGTAATGAAATTAATTGTAACAAGTGTTATTTTAAGTGCAAACTTGAAATTTATTCATCTTTTTCTTAATTCGGATTATAACTAAAAAAAAATCAATGTGTCACAGAAGAGACACTTAAAAAAGATCTTGAAATTTTTATTTTCAACGGTGAATTTTAATATGTAAATATTTTCATATCATACATTTCATATCTAATTAACAGTTACATGTTCAGATTAAGGTCAAACCCTGAAAGCTGGTATTAAATCCTGACAGTGGAATAATGTATGGATCAAGTAAAGATTGTGGGAAGTGATTAATGTTGGTTTTAAACAAATTAAATTTTAATTTAGGATTTAATTAAGTAACCACTTATTTTGTTAATAGCACATTGACGCGTTATTACGGGTTTTTAATTATATTTAAGATTAAATACGGTTAGAAGTCAAAATAAAAGATTTTTTTTATTTAATTTCTAATAGTACTATATAATGCTAATTTTTAAAGTTAAATTCGTATCATATTTTGTATACAAAGTTAACTTCCTCGCTCTGGTGATAAGGTAAAGCCCGCCATGATCCCGTAATTAAGCGAAAAGTGTGGAACGGAAGTGTCTTAATGGGAAAGTAATGTCTTAACACTAGGTTCCCAGGTTCCCTCTGTCTAGACTAAAATTTTAAAATATATAGAACAACAGCATAACAAACACACACAATAAATTCAGTAGCACATCTGCACACTCCACTTTTATATGACAATGTTTACACCATACAATACGAACTTTTATTGAAATAAATCCCGCGAGAGGAAGTTGTCACGACGTGTGATTTTATATTTGCCAGTTACTAACTACGTCAGTTCAGATTTAAACTTTCAGTTATGCTTAAAAAGCTTTTTAAATATTCAAAACTTTTATATGAACGATTAATAATTTTACTTGTAGGTAAATATTTTCCGAAATCTCAACGTTTTAGACTAGATAGACGGTTGCAGGTTCAATTTCCATTTAGGAAACAAATTATTTTTTAAAGCGCGGCGTTTAGACTCGCCACTTCACGCGCAATGTCGCAAAATATAGACGGAAAGTGAGATTCGAATGGGAACACTATGTTGAAGCACGATCAAATAAGTTTAACTGTAACATACGCAAATTGAAATTCAGATTATAATTTAAGAAAAATTTCAAAACCCAACTACAAAAGCATGAAAATATATGAAAAATATTTTTCATTATTAATAATTCTCAAAGCCACTCCCACACGAACCTAAAATGTTATTAATAAAACTTTCACGGACCGTGTATAGCGAAAGCGCCTTCACAACGACCGACACGTCTCTGAAGTGCCGCGTAATTGAGAAAAAAATGTATTATTAAACATTCTCACGTACAAGTTGAATTTGAATCACATATTATATTAATTCCTGTCCATCCCTAATAGAAGTTAAGTTTTATAATGAAATTATAATCTAATCAGTATAAGACAAACGTCACGACGCGATGGTCTCCATATAGCCCGATTAATGGCCCGCCACCCAACACACAAGGATCTCTCTGCCTCTGAGCAAGGCATGCGGGATAAAACTTGAAGGTTTATTATAATTATGGAAGTCATACAAATATGTGACGTGAGTAGAATCGAATTCACAATCTCTTGCTTACAATTTAGAGTTATAAACTATTAATTCATAAGAGTTATACCAGGTAATGCCCGCTATTTAATTATCCCACGGGAACATTAAGACAGATACGTGCGTGCTAAATTAATTCACGATTATTTAAGTCATTGAAGCATCGAAGCATCACGAAGTAAAAAAAGAAGGCATATTTATTTATTCTATCTTAATTAATTGTAATTGGAGAGAGACTAGAGGGTTTAGTGGCAAAACCCTGTGCTCTCCACACTCCTGATTGTTGTATTAAGACCGTCGTGGCGCAGCGGAAGAGTATCAGAGCGCAAATGAGACGGTTGTGGTTTCGACTACCACTAGTAGAAATGAATTATTAACATTTTCTCGCTTTGGTAACAAGACAAAGCGCAGCGTTAAGTTAAGCCACTTTTGAATCCTTTTCTACCTATCTTGTTATATGTTTGATGATACATAAAAATAATACCAATTTCAACTTTTTACCCTTATCCAAAAATAACATAATACTTCGATTTCCATCTCCTGTTCACATAGGCAGAATTTAACGCCATATTATAAATATTATCCCACACGGAATTCGAACTGAGAACCGTCATATACAACAACAAGCATCCCTACTAGACAACTTAACGCTATTAAACTAAAAAAATAATCAAGATAAGTACAGTGATAACGTATCAGGCCAGAGATTACGTCTTTAGTGAATTGTTTTGACGTGGGTTCAACTGAGGTCGGCTCTGAGGCTCTTCTGCACGGTATTGTTCGAGTAATAATTTTATGGTATGATGCTCTATTGTTTTGAGAAAACGTTTAAGAAATATAATTTACCTACATTGTACTTTCACATTATTTCATGGTCATTATGAAGTGTTATAATTAACTAGTGGTGCATTTTTTTTGGGTTGACTTTAAGATGTAAATTGGAAAATTTCGCCTTTTCCTTTTCCATTGGTATTTTGAACAAGTCCTAGCCTATATAGTATATGTCACATTTCAACTTTCAAAGTTTCTTAGTTTTGCCTGAGCGTTAACTGTCAGTCACTTAATAAAGAATAGCTGCTTATAAGTGCGAGTTGAGACTGGATTGAGTCAAAATATCCTTTTCTATTTTTTTTATTTTGTCATTATTTCCACTGATGATATCTCCATTACTTACAAAAAGTGTCATATTTACCTGAAATAAAAACAGAAAAACTATTATTAACAAGTCACAGACTCGATATTATTTAAAGCAAATTGCATACATTGCACTATTATTATCGTGTCTTAAATTAACATTGAGGCCATCGTGGCGCAGTGGAACAGCGTCTGACTGTAACGTCGCGACCGTTGTGGGATCGATTCCCACTCGGGAAAATAAATTGTTCTCGTTTCTTTAGTCTGGTAACAAAACAAAGTGCGACCCGAAAATTAGGCTTAAAGTGGGAAATTAATTAAAGTTATGACACTAAGTTTCCTCTGTCTACCCTGGTATTAGCATATGGATACAGCATAAAACTACAATAAAAAATAATAAAAAAAAAACAAATTATTATTGAACAGCGTGTAATCAGGCACTGAAAAACCAATATAACAGACTTTCAAACTATAGAAACAAGCTGTAAAAGTCAAAGAGTAAAGAAATCGTTCATATATATTTTTTTCAATAACGGATATTAAACGTTGTGAGAATTGGGGCGAATGAACACACATACAGCACATATATGTGAGCTATATATGCCAACGAACTGATAAGGGTTTTGACATAGTGAGCTTTTATTAGCACGGCTTATTAAAAAAGCTTGAAAAGCATAAAATTTGTTTAAGCGAAATATAATCGTAGATATAGTATATTATATTTATTCTTGATACGTCGCAATATTTAAATTCATTTTATATTTATTATTTTTCTAGCTACCTGCTAGATACATAATATGAATATTTAAAATGGAAAAAAATAATTTTGTTTACTTAGATTAATTCAAATATGAAGTTTATAACGGAACTGAAAATACAATTAAAAAAAATATCTTTCTACGATTAAAAAAATCATATGAAACAAATAAAAAAATATATTTAAAAAAGCGTAGTTTGAGTTCGAATTAGCAACAAAACAAATTTCTTGTTTCTAGCTATGAAATCAATCATCTTCTCTCACTCATCATCACTTTACAAAATACCAACATCATACAAAAAATATTCATACATACAATTTTTTACACAATTTTCCTTCTCGTACATTACCAACAGAAAACCGACGTAAGAAAATAGGTGAAACCTGAAAGGATAGCAATTAAAACATTCGAGCCCTTTCAGAGGCTTCAGAAATGCATAGCCATTTACGTCTGCAATTTTCGAAATGGGACTAACCCAGTTACTGGTTTAAGTAAGAACGATGGGAAATGTTAACATTTGAATACATGCAATGTTATCTATGGTGTTTTGTTTCTCTAACGTTTATTATTCGAAAAAAGAAACAAAGAAGAGCAGGTAAGAGGAACCTTGTCTTAAAGACACTGTTCCCCATGCATCACCCAATTTGCATGTTGAGCTACGGAACTAAACGCCGTACTTTATTGCGGTGCTACCAGAGCGAAGGAAATTCTCGCGAGCAGGACGCGATTCCAATCGTCGAGGTTATTTAGATGTTGTGCCGACGACGGAGGTGATTAATTTATGCCATACCATAATGGTTAATGAAATAGCATGTACATCAAACTTAATAAATATAGTTGAAGAAAAACCGTTAGTAAAATTTAAACAAAGATATAAAAAAACCCACCAAAATCATTAAAAATCAAACAAAAACAATATTGCTCCAAATCGAATGGCACAAAAAAAACTACAATCAACGCACAGACAATAGACGCTTTGTCCGCTTCGCGTCGCATCGTGTAGATGCAGTTTAAGCACGTTCTAAAGATACCATTCACAGCGCGCTCGTACAATGTAAGGCAGGAGTTAAAATATTCACGCAACGACTACGTCTCTAGCGATTTCGCTACATTTGAAATTGAGAAAGTTAAATAGATCTATTATCAACAGATCTCTGCCATTATCTTATTTTTATACGTCCATTAACTCTACTAAGAAATAGCGTAAATACGTTACAATACCATTTTTGGATGGTGAAAGCTCACAACGTAAGAGATTTTATTAATTTTATTTTTATAGTCAAATTGGTGAAAAAATGACTCTTAAGACTCTTACTCTATATATTATATGTCGCGGCATAAGAGTCACATGAACGTATCTACATATTCTAAATTTTACAGAAGAGCAAAAATACTGTGAATAATCACCACCTCAAACTTTACAGACTTATTAAAAAGGTAGTATATTATAGTACCTCTGTTAATAGAGGTAGTATAGTTTGAGGGGATATCCTTCACGTTTAAATATGTAGAATATAGTGCATATTCTATATATTTAATACCATATTACCTTTACAAAACATCCCTAAAATATTATTACTTGTGACAACACTAAAGACTACTAAACGTCAGATCCACCATAGATTCCAAATTTCAAATATTATTGCCTCCATTGTTGAAACGAGACGTCTATTCACGGACCGACAGTAAAAACACTTCGGGGCGATTTTTCAATGAGATGCAATTCTAACGTACTTTTGCTTACAAAACGCCTGAACTATACAAGTAACTATACTACAACAGCTTACAAATATGAAACTTACTTTAGTTAAGAGCTTCGCACACGCTCGTTACTGAGAGAGGATTTATGTGGGATTAATGTAGCGCTAGGAATAACCGCAGATTATGTTGAAGTCTTTCTGTGTTATGCAGTATTTTTATAAATGTAAATGTATATTTTTTAAATTTTATTTCTTAGGCAGAGAGAACCTGGAAACACTATGTTCACACACTCACTCACACTTTGGTTCCCCCCACTTTCCGCCGCATTCTGGAGGCATTTGCCACGCTTTGCATCGTTACCAGAATCGAACCCACAAACTGTTGCATATATAGTACGCTTGTGGCCCTCCACGATTAGCCTGAATAAAGTTAACGGATAAATATTACTACAGAAGTATTAATGAAAAAGATTCTACTTATTAAGAAATTATGACAAACCACTATCTCTCTTATATAATAATAATATTTGCAATTTCGATTAAATTATAAATAGGTAGATTTACTTGTAAATTCATGATTGAGCTATGCTAATGAGTTAAATAGTAATACTTTCTATATTCATATACTTGCCGATAAAATATTTAATATTTTCATTTCCTTCACTCTGGTAATGACAAAGCGCGGAGTTAAGTTCTACCATTCAACACGCAATGTCTCCAGAATTCGGAGGGACGTGGGGAGCGGAAATATCTTAACACTGGGCTCCCAGTTCCCTCTTTCCCTCTGATACGCGGGATAAAGCGTGAAGCTTAAAAACTATCATTAATAAAATATTCTATACTTTGTATAAATTAATATTAATAATTATAACAAAAGAATATATCCTACACTTGATATCTATCCTACAATGATTATAAATATATAATAATAACCGAACCAGACACGAGACAGCAAAGGCTACCAGTTGGCCCAAACTTGGCCGGCTTCACGATTTTCCAGATGATTTATTAAGACACATCTTCACATGGCGTTGTATTACATTTCCCCGGAACATCTGTTTAGATGGCATATTTTAAAAAAGCATTAAGGCCAAATGGGAAACAGAGTGTCTTAACACTAGGTTCCCTTTCCATACCATACCATATATGTGTGCGGGATACAGCGTGAAACTGATTTAATTTTGATTAAGTTTCATACTTTACTCCTGATACAACTAGATGGCGCTGCTTTGATGAGCTCTACATCTACAATCTATAATATGATTTTTCTTTTTCTGTTCGTAGTTAGAATAATACAATATAAATAAATATGGATAATAAGTGAAATGCTGACAATATATATTATTATATTTATCTTAAATTAAAGAGTTTATTTGGTTGAACGCTTTAATCTCAGGAACTACTTACTCGAAATGCAGTTTTTTTTGTATTGGACAGTACGATCGAGATCACATTAATCATTTCTATTTAAAACACTCGACTTGCAGTCAGAACATGTCACGTGTCAGACATTATTCTCAGTTATTTCCATTTGAAAACTTATGTTTATACCTACTTATCAAAAAACAGCAAAATTCCTATACAGCTAACAAAATAATCAACCTCTCTACCTATACCCACGCATTTCGCACCTGTTAGACCAAACAAGCAACTTCCTTCATATATGAATCACTATTATCATATTAATACAATAACTATTACACTCATACATTCAAGATCTAGCTAGCATATTGACCTAAAAAAATATCTACAGTACGTTCGACGAGTCGTGGCCGCCCTGAAGTCGGTCTTTCGGAACTTTTGCACATTGTGCACTAGATGAGAAAATATACAAAAATAAAACAAAATACTTAAAATTAAATCTGCAGCTAACTTCAGGGCGGCCACAATTCGTCAACCTAACTGTACCTGGTTAAAAGTAAAACTAAACGACACGTAACAGCAATTTGCATACATTATCTATATTACGCTGACAAACGAAAAATTATCCAATTACACTAGATATGCAAGAGTCGCAGGCACATTTAAATTGGTCGGTTAATACATGTCACAACAATATCCGGACGGATGAGCCTATTAAATCATATAGACGTGGTCAGGGCCCTTAACTGTAAATGAGAAGTTGAAAGCATAAGCGTGGGCGTTTAAATAAACACCATTAAATTTCCTAAATTAAAGATAATTGTGAGTGAAGCCGTCGTAGTGCAGCCACACAGAATTTGACTGTAAGCGCGAAGATTGTGATTTCGATTCCTTCTCGGAGAATTAAAATATTTTCTCGCTCTGCTATTACGACAAAGTGTGGCGTCAACCACAGACACTCAAAACGTAATGACTGTAAAATTGGGCGAAAAGTGAGCAACGGCGTGTCTTAATAATAGCTTCCCTCCGCTTAACCTGCCATTTGAGGGTTACAGCGGTTAAAAACACTACTATCTAAATTGTCCTAGAAAAACATTAATAAGAATCTACCAGCAACATTTTGAATTCATTTCAATGCATAAATTAATAGAAAAAGAATAAGTCACCACAAGTTTCTGACTTGGACCATACATAGTCACATTATCGAGCATTGAACGTTGGTCGCGAAAAAAAATTGGCGAACTTTTAATACACAGAAAGAAATATTGCACATCATTTTATCAACACAATTCTTCATATATACATATGTATTTAACTTTATCTAATTAAATCTAGGTATTTGATAATTATAAAAGATTCGTAGCGTTTTATCTTTCGGAACTTTGATTTTTCATTTTGTGCTTTGTAATCTGTTGCATTCTTTGGAATTTGTGACTTGTATACTGGAGACAACATTAAAATTGGCGTAACCTAACGCCGAACTTTAACTACACCGCTCCAAAACATAATATAAAAAATAATCAATATTATACTTAAATGAGATTGAACCCGCACTACAATCACAATCAGTCAAACACATTACAAAATTTATTTTCATGTATTTATTATTTATTCCGTTCTTTCTCGTCCTATGCTGAACCCAAACTTGAAGCTCTATAGGTATATTTTTGGTACAACCATTATATGTAAATCCCATTGTACTATATATTAGGAAATGAAAGCCCATTTCCGAGTTGTCATCGAAGGTTTTTGCTAAGCAATTCATCAAAGAGCCCCCTATAGAGACGTTGATGTCAGCGACGCAACGGTGACAAATGAAATGAAGCTACGTGTATAGAGAACTAATCTTTGCCCTTTTAAGTAGGCAGTTTCAATTTAAAAAATTTTTTCGCTATATTCTACATAAAGCAAGGTAGGTGGAGAAAAACCAGTGTTAGGACACTCTATTCCCGACTTTACATCCAATTTTCCATTTTACCAGGGCGATCAAATGAAAATGTTTTATTCTACAGAATCAGAATTAAAACCATAACGGCGGGGTTTATAATCATGCCGTGCCATAACCGCTTCTTTAAATGCATTCAAATAATAAATTTAAAAATCTATGGTTTCATAGATCAACAAATTTGCTTATCTAAAAGCCTTTAAATATATTCAAGTACCTAACTACACTCACAAAGCTGACGTTTTACTTTCCAAACACAACTGACAGAGACCTCTAAAGACGTAAATGTCAGTAGCGGTATACATCATTTTGACTAATGGTTTACGGTCGAATGTCATGAACTACTAACCTCTTCGAATGTATCCTTCGCAATAAATATAAATAACGTACATAATACACAGAGAGGTATTATACATATCAATTAGGCTTTTTATTTATCACTACACTGAGAGGGGAGAGAATATAACAGGGGGGTTCCACCTATAATATTTTAGCACTAGCTTTACCTACGTATTTGCGGCTTTGGTGGAATGGAAATAACTATGAGAACTCTTGGAAGTTTCCAAGCTCTCCAGTTTTTGAAACATTTTTCGTTGCTTCGCTCTTATTGGCAGTATGATGCAATATAACCTTTACCTTTCCTTCTATATATAGACTGGAGAGATATAGACTACAAAATGACGAGAATTTTCAATTTGAACCAGCTGTTCCTGAGATTGGTGCGTTTTTTATTATTAAATAAAACACACTACGGACATTGGTCGTCCGTGCCCTTTTCTGCTCTTTTTTCTTTTTGTGATATTATTTTAAAATACTCTTCCACAGAACTGCATCTGTATTGAAAGAGGAAAATCTATATAACTGCGAGACTGTATGGAGGAAGACTAGAGGAGCCCTCTTTAAAACATATCTCTTGAATAGTGACTGTGTAGTCTGAAGGAGTAAATTGATTAATATGTCTTGTCCGTGTCTTAGGACTTGTTTGTGAAGGTTTAATTTATATTGATTAGTTTTGGTTTGTTCTATTCCGTTAGTTGCGTTGTCTTGTTTTGGGGTCTAAATTCGGTATGAGGGATATGAGATTAAACAAATTTTTCAGTTTTATAATATTAGCTAGCATAGATATAGATATATAGATATACCTACGAACTTAAGAAAGTGCTAAGATAGAAGGGAGATTCCAATGTTGAACTTTTCATAGGGAAATAAACTCGAGTCTTAACAAATATTACTATTCTTAAAAACATAACCAGGCCCAAGCAAAACGTAAAACAACTATAAAATTAACTAAAATATTCGCTTATTTGAACACATGATATAAACAAAGCATTGAACAAGTAGGTCACAATAAAAAATCTCTACACGCATATGTTGTACCCATGGTAAGATAATGTAAATAATTTAATTATTAACAAAAATCTGCAGGATCTGTTTTTCTTCTCAGCTGGCCTCCTCTGAATGTAGAAAAATATTAACATTTTGTTATTCATACAATTTTCGACTCATAATAAGAATGTATAGAAATTCTCATTTTTTTAAATACATTAAGTAAAAAATCATAGATAACCTATGCGGCATTGATTTCCTTCACATAACACGAAATTTCATAAAAAACGTAATACGTACGTTACTATACGTTTCATATAAACCACCAGCCCTTCGATTCCTCCAAAACACCTTTACATAACAAGAGATGAATGACTAAATCCTATTCAAAGAGGTTATTGTCTACACGAATAATGACAATTCTAGTCAATCTACCATTGAATAGCCTTGAAATGTTGAAATCCAAAACAATCATAAATCAAGAATGTTCTTTGTTATTGTAAGTTTCATTTACAAGATTTCTATATAATATAACCGCTACACGGTTACATGCTTGTAGGTTCAATTCCCATTAGGGACAATGAATTAATTCAATGGTCCCGAAAATTGGGCGTAATGTTTGCTTTTGCCTATGTTATTATGCGAGAAAAAGCGTTGTTATCCATCTGTCAAGATCATATAATTTGAGATTGCGTGGAGGTATCAAGCTGAAATTTGACCCTTTGGAGCAAATTGTTATCAAATCACCTATAGGTGGACCTAAAATTATGAAATTACAATATAAATAAAGGAAAAGTATCCGAAATGTGACAATTTCCGGGTGATGAAACAGGATGATAAAAACATAAAAAATCTAAGAATATTACTTTACACTATATAAAAATTATAAAGAGTCACTCTTCATAGAATAAACAATATCTCTACTATTTGTAAAATCAAAGTAAATCAAATTACCAACAGCTCTCTCTCCGCCCTTGTCACTTATTTCCAAGCAAGGCGTGTTGGGCGTCGACAGCCACTGTAATTTGTGACATGAAAGGCAAGTTAGCTGAGCTATTGCAAAGTTACGAAATATTTCTGAACTACACAAAAAAAATTGTAATTTAACATCTAAAACTCAATGATACTAGTGTGTCACACACAACTTTTAGTTATATTCATTTATGAAAACTGAAAACTACAGCGTTGAGTTCCGCCGCGCAATAAGCAATGGCCCCAAAATTCTGCGGAAAGCGAAAAGAGAACGGCAATGTCGTAATGGGAACGCAGTGCCTGAACGTTAGGTTCCCAGGTTGCGTATGCCTAACCCACCTTGTGCGAGATATAGCGTGAATCTTGAAACAAAAGCGAACAAAGCCGCTAGCAAAACCTAGTACAAAATTAAAAACATTCAATTGCACATTGATATTCACAACATATATTAATATAAACAAACAACAGTAACTACCATAAACTACATACATACATACATATACTTATAGGGTACCTTTCCGCAACACGATCGTATATCCAGAAACAATGGGCATGCACCACCCATCGCTCGTACAAATTACACCCCCGCTGAACACACCTCGCTCGGGGGGATGGAATTGGGAGGAAATCGAAATCTATGTGGCATTTACATATTTATAATGTAGCTTAACAAAATTTGCAGTTATAGTGCAGTTGGAGGCTATCGTGCGCGTACATAGCGTACGACCGTAAAATAACGGTTGTAGGTTCGATGCCCACTCGAGGCAATCAATTATTTCATATTTGCATTTCATCAGGATTTTTAAAATGTTTGTCTGTGCGTTTGTGAAACGACTTAGCCTATTAAAAGGCGGGTTTCACTGTTGCATTTTGCTAGATTATCCGTAACATTTAGTTTTTGTTTTATTTAAATCAGTTTATAAATAGAAAGTTATATACATTTAAAATATTTTATTCTGCGAAATTGCTACAAAAGGTTTATAAAAATTAACTTACTCTTTGAACAATATTTTTTTAAAACACGATGGTAAACGCATTAGTAAACAAAAAAATAAATTGTTCAAGCGGGCGAAGCCGAGAGCGGGTCGCTTGTAATAAATATAGTTCATCAACAGTAATTACTCATACAAATAACACTTAATTTAAAAAGCTATTAACCAATACCAACATTTCATTTTACAAAAAAGAGTCCTCAAAGGCCGTTGAAAATGCAAATAATAAAAATAGGCTTAAGTAATTCAAATAAAACATTCAGGATAAATTCATCAATACGATTCGTACAAAAATAGCGTGACATTTAAAAACTATTTTCAACGACGAGTTTCGTACAAATACGAGTGCTTGTTCTGAAAACGAGGAACATTTTTTCATACATAGGACCACTACTACCATTTGGAGAAGTCAAGTTGTGGTATCTCTAAAAGACTATGGGAAATAAAACCAGATATCGTCAAAAAACTGCATCACCTTGATATTTAAACATAATATGTATGCATTATTAATGTTTATCATTTTATGGATGTATAAGTTGGTTTGTGGATAAAACGTGAGTAAATCCAATATGAATTGCATAAATAAAACCTTTATTCACAGAAAATGGTAAAAATTTAAAGTTAAATTACAATATACTTAAATAACGTAATAAAGTAAAATGCAAAAAAATATATATAATGACTATATACATTTAAAATCGCATCTTCAATAGAGAATTTTCAGGTTGTGATACAGTTTAGGGCGATAAATATACAGATCATGATGGCCCTAGTCACTTTTTTAAGATCCTAGAGTTCAACCACTGCGTTCTCCTCATTGTAGTGGGTTCAAAACGAATGAAAAATATGTTAAAAACATTTTATAATTTAATCTGCACTTCTGGGATAATATTTTAAAGTTTCTTGTTACACCTGGATACTAATATAGCGGAGTGGGCAGAGAAAACCTAGTGTTAAGACATTCTGTTCCCTGCTTTCAGGTATGTTGATGTTTGATGTACATTGAGTGACATGTACACAGAGTGAGTACATTTTGATTCTTGCTACCAGAACGAAGAAATGAAAATAATTCATTTTTCTCCAGTGGGAATGGAACTCATAGCTGTCGCGTTTACAGTCATACCACGACGACATCAAAAAAGAAGGAAAATTAAAAAAGTGCAGTTTATTTAAGAATTTTAACATTTTAAAATATTTAGTTTTATCATATAATGCAAAAATAATGAACACGCTACATAGCTAAGAGCGGAAATTAAAAACGTATCTCCTTATCTCGCGCCGCTGTTGAGCATTTGTGTTAAAACCGACAACATATTATTTTCAAGGAATATTCAACTTAATGATTAAAGATAATATAAGCATGTATTCTTGTATAGAGGATACTAATGTACACATATAAGGTTGAAAGCGCTAATCTCAGGAAGTACTGGTTCGAATTGTTGAAAAATATTTATGTGTTGGATAGTCCATGTATCGAGGATAGCTGAAGACTTGTTACATCACATTATTAGTTTCAATGTAACCCTCTATACCTGGTGTCAGAGTTACTTAGTGAACGTATTACTTATTTTGATTAAAAGCCTGATAAAAAAATACCGGCATAACTTTTTTTTGTGGTTACCCTAAAATTTATATTTTTAAACTATGTCGCAAATAACCTTACTATAAATATAAAGAGATTATTGATATTTCACATAATATCCATAATAAAGTATGTATATGAAACAAAACTTTATTGTTTTTCTTTCGCAATCTAAACAGAGTAATAGCTGGATTCCTTTAAGGCCTTTAACAGTAACATTTTCTTTGCCTTTTTGCTTCGGCCAGTGCTCAAAGCTCATGCGTCACACTTAGTCATCACACATTCTTGGAAACCGCCTCAATCTTGAGAACTTTTCGTAAATATATTCAGAAATAGGCATTGCAGCTTAAGTATAGAATTATATGGTTCTTTTAAAATGACGTGTGCGGAAAGGGGAAAGTAAGCGACAATATATTTTTAAAATCTAGCATCTATATATATAAAATCGAAAGGTCACTCACTCATCACAAAATCTCAGAGACTACAAGTGCTAGGAATCTCAAATTTTGCATAGGAGTTACTTATAGGAAGTAGGTGCTCGCTAAGACGGGAATTTGCAATATTCGATTTTTATAAGATTTGAAATTTAGACTCTTAAAAATATTTCATTGAACACGTGTTTCATGTTTTATTAGGATTCACCCCTAAGGGTGCAAATAAGCGGGCGAAGCTGCGCGCGTCCTCTAGTATTACATAAATTTACTTGGAACACAGCTAATAATTATATTTACTTTGACTTCAACAATCTTAATTTATAAAGTTATATAACAAGACTAGATAAAGAACAATGCTTTGAATTTGTAAACAAAATTTCTGAATTTTTAATTAGAACAGAAACCACAAC